>CM031858.1:145412969-145455099 GCA_018697195.1 Certhia americana | reverse complement strand
TTCTTCCTTTCCTTCTTCCTTTCCTTTCTTTCTTCCTTTCTTTCTCCCTTTCTTTCTCCCTTTCTCCCTTTCTTCCTTTCTTCCTTTCTTTCTTTCATTCTTTCATTCTTTTTCTCTCTTTCTCTCTTTCTCTTTCTTTCTCTCTTTCTCTCTTTCTTTCTCTCTTTCTTTTCTTTCTTTCTCTCTTTTCTTTCTTTCTCTCTTTTCTTTCTTTCTCTCTTTCTCTTTCTCTCTTTTTTTCTCTCTTTTTCTCTTTCTCTCTTTCTTTCTCTCTTTCTTTCTTTCCTTTGGCCCTCAGTTACATCCACTATGACTTGGAAACCAATACACATTTACTCCACTTCTCTCAATCGCATTGCAGTTACATAAGAGACGTAACTGTGGTTATAAAACATCTTTTAATCTGGAAGAAGGAGTTTCAGTATAATGGGACTGAAAGAGATCTTGGTTTTTTTATATCAAATAACTTGATGTTGCACTTTTTGCACTCCAAAACATGCATAGGCATGCCCCATGTTTTTGCCTCCATCACCCCTTTCGTAAGACTATGTGAGCTGCTGCCAAATCATTTTTAGGTATTCTGTAGCCTAAAATTTTCATGGACAAAATTTATTTTCTTATCACTGTTGCTACCTGAATCATTGTTTTCATCTCTTGTTCAGGGAGGTTGGTGGGTTCTAGTATCAAACAATGCAGGTTCCATTATGTTGGTATTTGTGAAATTCCAGGACTGCAGTGTCAGTGCAGGGAAATAGTTCTGAAATACAGTGGTTTCATGTGTTAGGTACACACCCCTGCTTCTGTGCAGTCCAGAATTCATTATCTGTCTTCATCCCCACACAGCCCTTCTGTCCCCATAGTAGGTGACCAAGTGCATGGTCCACTCTGCAGTGGGAAAGGAAAGTGAAGCCTGGAGTCACAGAGGGTCTGTGACTTGGCACAAAAGGCCCTAGCTGCTGGAATATCCTCCCTCCCTTCTGAAGTTTTCTTAGTCACTTAAGGGATTTGATTCTCAGTCCTCATTAAATTAAATGGGATGAGGGCATTCAGACATCTGAGGTTTGCTCTGAAAATCTCAGCTGTAAAAGACAGCTTATTAGGCCATTTCCCCCATATCTTACAGAAGCAGAAAAAGAAGATCCATTGTGAGTGAAAGAGAGAGACCAGTACATCATAATAAATAAGAGAAATATCTACTATTTTGTAAGTCAATTGTAACTTCCTATTAAATTTAATAATGCATACACTTTAACTTCATTTTGTTCTTATTAAGAGAAAAGAAACTGGTCCAGGCAAGCAAGCAAATAATTAAATAGAAATATTTAAAAAACGCATGAACACTATAGATATTAAACATGCATCACTTTTACACCAGCAGACATGATTTAGAATCTGAGACCCTAAAAATGAAACATTCTTCAAGCTTTTGAAAACTCTCTAGGAATTCTATCATCAGAAATGAGTTTTCACAATGCCAGTATCTCTAGAGACATAAGGTTACTTATTTTTCCATGGTGCCCAGCACAGGCTTTACTAAACACTGGAACACCAAGGGAAAGTCCACACTAAGTGATAGAAAAGACTACAGCATAATACTGGAAATACCTGAGCTGCCTTTGAATTACCTGGGATATTAGTGCCCTGCTTCTTAGCAAGCTGGTGTAAGACATGCTGTTTTCCAACTGAGTAGCAACTTTTAAACACAACAAAAATCACTACAGTGCCCTGCAGTGATTCCCTGATGGACCAGCCCTACCCAAGCAGATCACAACATTTAGAGTCTGAAAATAGAGACATCAAAAGTCACTAAACAAAATTCCAGGGCTCTCTGAGGGGCTTCATGCTACGAGAAATTTTGCCTCAAGAGCTTGAAGTGAAGCCAATGAAGCTGATTTCAGCCAATTTTATCTTTATAAATACATCTAAACATGACCTTTTTTAGGCCTACTCACATTCATTGCCAAAGGATTTTCCAAACATCGCAGATCTCTTTTTTCACATATATTTCTTTTTCAGACAGAAAGCTTTCTGTCCCCACACCTGACAGAAAGAACAGACAAAAAAGGACAGGAACAATTAAGTACACAGACAGAAAGATAGAAATACCTACTTAATCTGACTGGCTTCTCACTTACATACCTGTTGAAAACTTCCTTATTCTTTCAAAAAAATCCATTTGCAGTAGATAAACATTATCTGGATGTTCCAGATCAAATCACTGCCAAAAAAAAAAATTAAGTCTTGACATTGAAATGACCAGAATTATCATGTTAAGGAGAATTGAACATTAATTCTTTAATAGGCCTATATCATCTTTTATATGCAGAGTACAAGATATGCTGTTGCAAGGCCAGACAGAAAGGCAAGGGAAGGAGAGGGAATCTTTGCTTCTTCAGTGCTATCTCTTAAATAAGTGTTCACCTTGATGGCTGAAATAAACTTTACAGTATCAATATTCCTCTTTATTTCCTCTGCTGGGGAATATTACACTACATCCCCATTCTACCTGCTGATTTCAAGTCCCTGTGGGAAAAGACAAAACCTGTGATTCTTTCTGCTTTAAAATAATTTCTGTTCTGCTGCCAGTGGCCCTGTATAGTATACAGGCACTTGGCCTCAGCTGTGCAAGCTTTGCCTTTGAGTCTTATTTTCCTAAGGAGTTTGTGGTAAGGTGGGGGTCACACTCTTCTCTCAGGCAACTGGGAATAGGATAAAGGGAAATGGCCTCAGATTGCACCAGGGGAGGTTCAGGCCGGATATTATGAATTTCTTCACTGTAAGAGTGGTTAAGCATTGGAACAGGCTGCCCAGGGCAGTTCCACCCTGGGAAGTCACCATCCCTAGAGTCATCATCCCTGGAAGTGCTCTAAGAATGAGTAGACATGGAAATGTGGTTTAGTGGGCACAGTGGTGTTGGTCAAAGGTTGGACTGAACAACCTTGGAGGTCTTCTCTAATCTTAGTGGTTCTGTGACTGTTTGTAGACATGTCTGAGCTAATTTGGGTCTGGAGATCCTCTGAAGGATAGAAAGTCTAGGAGGTTTTGTTTTAAATGCCAGGGAATGGAAGCACCAGAAATTAGTGACTACTACTGTCCTTTAGTGTTGTTACTAATTTGGATAAGATGGAATGATTAAAAACAGCTAATACAAGTACCATAAGTAGGTCAGGCAAAAAAAACATCCAAAAAAGTCAAACTTCATGCTTTTAGGAAACCTGCATAGCAAAGAGGGAAGACTGGAAGTATTGATCAAACTGAATGTTGCACAAAAGGGAAGAAAAGTGGTGCGAGGTCAGAGCATGGAAAGTGCGATATGTGTGAAAGATTGCTCAGCAATGGAGTGAGGGGGCTGGAAGTGGTGTGGATGTCTTTTAATAAGGAAGAATCTGAGGAGCTGCACAGGCAGCCAAGTGTCCTGTACATGGCACTGTACAGCTGGAAGACAAATTGAATTTCAAAAGAAAATATATATCACATTTGCTAAAGACAGCAAGAGCAGCAGGCTGACCACTGACAAAGGGGAGAGTCTAATATTGAGGTGTCAAGGCAGAAGCAACAGGACAGGCCAGAAAAATTCTCTGTGAGATTGTTGTAACTAAGGGTGAAGTTAAAAGCCTTCCCAACCCTTTGTTCTGCTGTGCTTTAATGCTGTAGGATGCCCAGTTTTTACTGGCTTTTTCCTAACGAGCACAGAGGTTCTTGGAATAAAAATTAGTCCTTGATTTAATGCCAAAATCTAAAAATCACTTTGAATTTACAAACAGGTGAACATTATTCATGGAAATACATGGCCTGAGCCTGAAATAGAGTATGACATGACTTCGTTCCTGTCTCAGCCTTGTAGTGGGCACAAACCACATGAGAATGACACAATCAAAGGTGAAAGAACAAAAACATAAAGCCATGGCTCCAGCATTTCACTGCCTGGAAAGCAGATCACAGGGAAATCCTTTTAAACAATCACAGCAGGAACAATATTTCCCTGTATTTTATCAGCCCAGTGAGAAAATCAGGACAACCTCTTTGCATTGGCAACATGCCTTGCCACCACCTAGGGCTGTGGTTGGCTCAGAATATCAGCATGTTTGAAGCACTCTGCAGAAAAGCCAATTTTTAAATGACATAGGGTCAGGCTCAAACCACCCTAGAATAAATTGAACTCTTACCATATATCTAAGTGAGTTTTAGATTGAGACAAAGGAAGATAATTATTTCATCCCAGAGCCTTTGGAAACCTCCATTCAGAGAAAGTTTATCAATGAAAGTTCAGTCATAAAAAGGACCCTGAAAACTGGACTTCTGGTTGAATATGCTTCCTTATATGCTGTGAGGCTGCTGGTAGTAAAATGTCTGGTCTTTTAAGCTCACATTCAGGTATTTATTTACTAAGGAAACTGGCAGTTTTATTATTAAGATTTTTTTTTTCCTGTAGTTTGTCATTATTAATCCCATGTTGTCCCCTAACCTTTAGTGGTAATATACATTTTAAAATAGGGCAATATTTAATAAAAATAGTTTATTAAGACTGCAGAATGTATTAGTAAGAGACACATGTATCTCTATGGAAGAATTAAAATTACAATCATATGCCATTTCTGCTACATATTCTAGAGTTAGAATGAAGAGAAGAATGATTCCAGTTTCAGCTGCAAAACTAATGTATCAGCATGTTAAGTTACTGTGACCAGAAAAATGCACTCATATTAAAAAATAAACTGAAAACAAAATTTCTGGGTTATTTTAGAAGGTATTTGCTTTACTTTTATTAAGAAAAACTTAATAATGGTACCTTTTTAAGGTAAGGTATCAAGAATCACCTATGACTTAAAAAAGATATTTCTTTTCCATTATGCAGAGAAGTCTGTGATGACGTTTGTTGTCTCTGCAGTTCTGGAAGCAGCAAGATCTGGAGTCAGTATGTCTGGCAGCTATGCCAGTTCATAGGGACATAAATCAACAGCTTGCTGACCTCAGAATTGTCTGTCCTTTAGCCATTTCTATGCTCTTCACAGATTTATTCTTTACCATATTTTATCTGGTCCAGACTAACTACCTGTTCTGAGTGCACTGGTTAAATATGAGTCTGAATCACAGCCCAGCAGATTTTTGTTTTCCTGATTGTCATTTCATATTTTTTGTCTCATATATATTTGTTTTCTTTGGCCTTTCCATCACTCACTATGCTGTTTGTTTTCTCTGGTAACATGACAGATGCACTCTTATAATGTACAGCTTTTTAGTTAAAAAGTTTAGTTTTCTGTCTAGATTTACACTGGATTTTGTCAGTGCAAGCCAGGAGCAGGACTGAGAGCCCGACCTTCCCAAGGATTAATACTTTTTCCCACTGAGTCCTTGCCCCACTGGAGTAAGACAGTAAACAAGTGTGTTTTAACAGTGAGTTCTGATCCTCCTCTTCTCTTAGTTTGTGCTTATCCAACCACTACAGACTCTGATTTCCCAAGTGAGAGGATGGGGGCAGCATCTTTCATCCCTACAAACTCATGGGACTGCCACAGTCCTGTCTGCTTCTCTGCAGTGAGTGTTGAAGGTGCTCCTTTTGGTTGTTTCAGTTGTTTTAGTAACTTCCTTTATTTAAGACTTAGTTCATACTGGACCTAACAGAAGAGATGGATCTGGAGGTCTTAGGTTGTGCTATAACTTGCCTCCTTTCTGTAAGAAGGGGTGAAAAAAGACAGCAGTGCAGAGTGCTTAAATAACATAAAGAATTATAATTTCTGATTTAGATGTTAAGGTAAATATCAGAGAACTACCTGTGCTTCTGAAAGAAAATTTGATATAGCCATTTTTAAAAGACTGAGATTGCAGCATTTACAGTTGTGATTTTTAGATAAACACTTTATCTTTCTCCCCACACATCGCTAGATCCACAGCCCTTTTCACACCCATAATACAGGCTAAGCTTTGTTAATCCTTATCATTGCTTCCAAATAGGACTCCAGTGAAAACTACCTGGCACTTTGGTATTTAGGAAAAGCAATTGAAGAATTAAACATATACAAAAATCTGCAAGAACTGTATTTTAAATGAGGGATTTTATAAAGAAAGCTTGGTGATTGCAGAAATTGCAAACTCTGCTGCCAGCAATTATTTTATGTTCTATTGCTTTGCTCTATTCAAGGCAGACTCAGACAAGGAATTATTCTAGTTATGAGTAGATGGATATTGCCTCATCCCTTCTATCAGAATGGGGTAACCAAGACAAAGCCAAACAGAGAGATCCTGGTGAGGATCAGAAATACTGAGTATTAGCATCTGTGCAGTTTTAAGCAAGCGAAAAGCATTTCAGGTCCAAATGTGAAAAGAGTAAGGGATGATCTAAAAATTGCAAATATCAATGTTTTATTCTTATTTTCTATAAAGCAGGAACAGCATTTTGCATTCAACTCTATTAAATAGGTTTCACCACTTTCAGCTTTTGACAGCTTATGTTCCAATGTAATGTAGTTTAGATTAAAGCAGAAATGTTTGACAGATTCATTCCAGTACTAGGATGTACAGTGAAAAGTCACTTGTGCCTTTGCATATGGTGGGGTTTGGAAGAAATAGTTTATACAGAAAGCAATTGAAACTAGAAATATCTGCATTAAACTGGTAAATGAATTAAGGTCTGGATACTGCCATCCAAAAGCAAGTCCTGTAAAGGCTGTGGGAGTTATATCTCAGGATGACATAAAGGGCAGGTTTTTTGTTACATGGTTGTATGTCACTGTGGGAACTGGACTAAGTATCCTGATGGATTGTGCCTTCCATGCAGACCAGTGGGTGCTCAGATCCTACATATGTTGAGAAAAAGGTTGGAAGTTGATTATAGTGGATTTTACCAGGGATATAGGATCTGCTCTGACTTGTTTTTCACAGCTTAACTGCACTGAGCAATTAAACCAAAATGCCGGTTTAAATCTGCTGTTTTATGGGGCTTTGAGAGAGATTTAGTCTGGAAATAAGCACACAAACAAATGCAAAACACTCCCCCCACTCCCCCCCAGTGACAGTTGAAAAAATCTACCCATGCTCCAACAATCATGCAAGTGGAAATCAAGGCTCTTAGAGAAGCCAATGTAGTCCTTTAGCATGATATGATGTAAAATCCCAGCTGTTCATGTGAAGAGCTTTCTAAGACAGATGTTATGATTCTGATTCTTGACAAGTGTTTCTGGAGTTCGCCATTTGAATGACAACAGATTTGTGCTTTAAAAACCCATTAGCATCAGCTAACTTAGAATTAAAAGCATGTTCTTTCAAAACATATTTATTATGGAAAAGAAAAAAATACAGGCAAAGAAGGAAAGGCAGAGATGCTATTAAATTGGATGAAAGTGTTTCAATGGGTGGTAATCTAAAGGTGAAATATTAAAGTCTTTTATCCATAATTCAAATGACCTTACTATCACACTGTCATCCTGCTAATTTAGTTGTAAACCTAACATTTCAAAGCCAATGCTCAATAAAAGAAGATGAACTATTAGTCATTATGTCATGGATTTATTTATAACTGCATTCAGTTTTCCAAAAATATGGCAGGCAAAATGGCAAACCCCATCCTGTTCTGCACCAAACTCAGCACGACCAGACAGGCAGCAAAGGTGATTTTCTCACTGCACTCAGCCTTGGACCCCTGTGTGCTGGGCTGGATCCCACCAGTTAAGAAAGATGTGAAGGTCCTTGAATGTGTCCCAAGGAGGGTAATGAAGACAGTGAGAGGGCTGGAAGTCATGTCCTGTGAGGAGCAGCTGAGGGCTCTGGGCTTGTCTGGTTTGGAAAAGAGGAGGCTGAGGTGTGACCTCGTGGTTCTCCACAGGGAGTGGGAGGTGCTGAGATCTTCTCTCTGGTGTTCAGCAATGGGATGTGCAGGAATAATCCAAAGCTGCATCAACAGAGGCTCAGTGTTGATTTTGGAAAGCATTTCTTTACTGAGAGGGTGGTCAAACAGTGGAACAAACTTCCTAGACAGGTGGTCAATACCCTAAACCTATCACTGTTAGAGAGACATTTTGACAATAGAGTTAATAACATGATTTAACTTTTGGTCAGCCCTGCAGTGGTCAGGCTGTTGGACTAGATGTTTGTTCTAAGTCCCCTTCCAACTGAACCATTCTTTTCTACTCCATTCCATTCCATTCCATTCCATTCCATTCCATTCCATTCCATTCCATTCCATTCCATTCCATCACAAAGAATTTCAATTGCACAAAAAGACCTCACAACTGGACAGCCAAAGTGAACACTTTTCTTAGATTTCTAAGTTTGCTTCTTCTTTTGGTTGCTTTTCATATGAATGGCTTTCCACCTGGAAAGTGCTAACTTAATGTTTGCAAACTCCAAACCTGCAAGAAAGACTGGGTTTTTTTTAAGATGGAGAACCATTTGAATTTAAATTGCTCACAGTCCCTGGAATTAATAGCCTCATACACCCTGTAGCCTTTTTGGCTGTGGTATCAGAGGCATTACAATGTGACACATAACATTGAGTCTGCAGTACTAATGGGTACCAATATACTGCTCAAGTCATATTTCTCTTTTGCAGCAGTGTTAATAAAGCAACTGTGGAAGCTATAAACTGCAAGGAAGGGAAAGTTACAACTGAGCAATGTTTCAGTGAGGAATTTGAGATGGCCATAACAGTTCCACAGTTCCACAGTCCATCAGTCATTTCTGTAAACAGGAAAAAAATCAAAATCATAATGATATGTTCTGAAGATTAAAGAAAACTCTCAGTCTTGGGAGTGAGCAGTAACCTTTGAGTTACTGCTAATTTGTCTACCTGGCAAGTTTATCAGCCTGCTGAGGATGAAGACTGAGACAAGCAGATTTTTAAGGAAAGGTTTTAACATATTTTGAGTGTTGATTGCTTTATTGAAAGAAAGTTCCTACCTTTCTAGGGCAGAGAGAGACAAGGCTGAGATTCAGTTTGTGCTCAAGCTGCTGAGCTCTGGCTAAGTCTGGCTCTTCCCTGTGAGTTACCGCATCCAGATAACCTGCAGCTCCTGCCTTGCTCTGCAGTAGTGTTGCTAGGCAGTTGCTAAGGCTGTTTTTGCTCCAGGCTAGATGATCTACCTGTTTACTGCACTAAACTGTGGGATTTAGGGAGGGAATTTATCCCAAGCCTGAGAAGTGAGCCCTGGCAACTCTGTGGATATGCAGAAGGATACCTGGCTGCTGTGCCCTGGCAAAGGTCTTTGTAGCTCTGAAATCTCTCACCTTGGGTAAGAGCCAGGCTGCAGCAGGAGAGTCCCAGCGCCAGAGGGAGGGATTTTCCTTGTGGATTTAACTCCTCAGGATGAAGACTGGGATTTCTTCCTATGAGAGTAGTTGTCACAGGTCAGCACCTGAGAGCAAACGCTGTGCCACGTAACAACAACCAATTGTTCTGCCTGAGTTTTCCCTGGGAGTTATGGCTGATTTTGTTGCTCTAATGTTTTATCCAGTTGTTCTAGTCATACCAAAGCAGTTTTCACTTAAATGAGCAGAGGTCTTTTATGCCATAGAGAGTAGCTTATAATCCTTTAGTGATTAACTTCATTTTCTAAAAAGAATTTAGAGCAGGGCCAGGTTGATCAGATCTACATTCAACCACTGATGACAGTACTCATTTTTCTATTGCGAAGGCATTGCCCTGTACTTGCATCTGCCTTACAGATAGATAAATGGAATGTGACTATCCCTCAGTCCTGAAGTCCCTGTAGAAGTTTTGATAAAATTTAATCTGGTAATTTGGATTCAAGATGTCTGAGATTAGTTCTCAGTTCAGGTTTTGCTGAATATCTATCAAATGAGCCTATCAGGCAAAGTTCTGTGCACTCTCAGGTAGCTCGCTTAATCCACTTTATGGTTTGGTTCCCCCTCAGTGAAATAAGTCTAGTACCTTATAAGTACCTTAGCAGAGGAGTCAAAAAGCATTACTGAATATGAACTGTTCAGATGTTTGGAGAGCTGTGAGAAAGAGGACCTTTTTTTTCTTATTTAGTATGGTGATATTTTCTAAGGGAGTGTTCAGTTACCAAATTTCATTCTGGAAGAAATATTTCACATGTCTAAATCATTCTTTATCAAATCAGTTCTTTATAGTCCCTTTCTAGGAAGGCTTATTGTACAGAGCTTTCTCTGTTCCATCTCTTAATGTAGTTGATGTCCCACTTGGTGCTTTATCACTTCTCCCCATTCCAAGTTTTCAAATAGTTTTCATTTCCCTAGTAAATTATCATGATCACTGCTGATAGCTGAGAAGATGCAACAAGGCAGAGATGCTTCCTCTTTACCTTGAGGCTCAAGTTTGCATTTTTTTCCTTTCTATGTGATTGCTACAAAAGTTGATTCAACTAGAAGTAGAGAGAAAGATCAAGCACCTAGCAAAAGGAAGTGAAATATGAATGTTCACAAAATTTGTCCTTTAGGAGCTTCTGACAGATTTATGTAGGCTTTTTGCATCTGGGCATTGTCTACTTCAGTTTCAAAATGTTTTTTTTTACAGAACCCATTGCAGTTGCTTTACTGAGCTTTTTATAAGCTTGTGAAAAGAGCTGGCTGTCAGAGCTCCAGCTTGCATCCTCCTGTCCCAAAAAAAGGTATAAGATCATCCCAGAAGGGATGCAGAGATATTGCCTTGGCATTGTTATGCTTGAAGGAAAGCTTAGCATCACAGAAACTATTTTTGACCTGTCCTTAGCAGGCTGCAAGTGATGGAGATGGTCACTGGCTGTGAACCAGATTGGTACCAGTATATTCCTGGTATTGGACATCTTTGCTGATGGGCAGATATTGTTGGCTGTCATTCTCTCTGTCATAACACCGTCCACATATCTCTACCAAATTAATTTTTAGGGTTATTCAGGCAAGAAATTACTCTTTTGGGAATCAGGCCTATGGCTTTTGTGCTCTGGCCACTAAGAATAGCACTAATTAGTTTAAAAGAGGACAACAGTAGCCTTAATTTACAGGATTATTAGCCAGTAACAGCTCTTTAGGATTTGCTGCCCTTGGTGGTGCCAAGAAATTGAACAAGAGGGAATGGGCAGAAACTGATGCACAGAAAATTCCACTTGAATATGAGTGTTTACTGTGTGGGTGACCATGCACTGCAACAGATTGTCCAGAGAGGGTGTGGAACTCCTCTCACTGGAGATATTCCAGAAGAGCCTGGACACAATCCTATGCCATGTGCTCTGAGCAAGGAGGTTGGGCCAGATGACCCACTGTGGTCCCTTCCAACCTGACCCATTCCTGACACCAAAGAGGGTGTTTCAAATCTTTGGGGCCTGTATTGCTGGATACACACTAGGTAAGCCTAATGTAGAACTGTTCCTGTTGGACCCTGGATCACCAGGTACGACAGAAGTTTCTTTGTTCATGACTTACAGGTGACAATTATTCATTCTGCCGGCTCCCTTTCTTCTCAAATGCTCTCCACAGACCTTACAAAGCTTTCTCTCAAGTAGTTTTCTCTTCTTGATTTTGTCCCCCCATCCCAGTCACATCTCTCTTGAAAGGTACACTGATTGTTCCTGTACCAGATTCCATGTTCATCCTACAGATGCATTCTTTCCTAAGTTATTTTAGTGGGGGTTTATCTTTGGAGTAAACTACTTGCATTGGAATTGCTTTTGCATATTACAGAAGTTGGTCTGAAAAAGAGTTCCCGTTTTACTCACTTGTGAAATTATGGGTAAATGAGGAGAAAGCTATAAAAACACACATACGTATGGAAAGCCTGAAGAAAGGGAGTGATTTGGTGGGCGGGAGAGGGGGGAAATTAGGGAGTAATCAAGCGCCACTGAGAAATAAGGAATTTAAACTGACTATTTACCAGAGTAGTTCAACAAAAGAAGAAATAGAAAGTCTGCTAATCACAAGCAGATCATATCTGACAAAATGAGAGATAGTGAATAAATTTGTTTATCTCCTTCCTGTTCAGCCAGAATTTATTCTCTCTAAATTAAAACAGAGAAGGTAGGTATGTCAAGGACTATTTTGGTTTGAACTCCTTGTCTTAGACAGAGGAGAGATAAAGGTACCTGTAGAGTCTGCAAGAATGAGCAAAAGGTGGGCAGGTTCCTCAGTAAGTGGGCAGAATATACCCCACAAAGCACTTTTTGTCTCTTCATTCACTGTTAGAAGAACCTAGAAAAATTAGTTGTTTTGAGGCACCCTACCAGAGTAGGGCCAGTTTACTCGTATGACCCAGCACCACTGTACCTCAAATCCTTACCTATCAGATGTACATTTACCTTATGAGAGTGAAAAATTTTGTTAAAACTCTTTTCCAGCAAGGTTAATTTGAACATGTTAAGGATGATTCATCAAAATACTTAATTGAATGTCTCAGCCTATCCTTAATTAGCAGAGATCTTAAATTCTTGTACAATCCTAAGCACATCCTTGAAGTTAACTCAGGCACATACCCAAACTACTGAGTAAGCCTGGGGGCAAAGCAGGTAAGTTGAGCCAGTGTTTCAGTAGCATGTCATGTAAATGGCCAAAGATACATGATATCTTTGGTAAAAAAAGCAACTGAACCTACAGCAGCAGAATTTCTTCTTTATTCTGTAATCACAAAATTGCCATTCTTAAACTTCACCCCCTTTCACTCTTCTACTGTATGGACATGAGTTTTCTCCATCTTCCTGATACTGGAGTGTTGTCTGCATATTCATGGGTGTTTTGTGCTCAAGAATGTTTTGAAATAGAGAAGTTTGAAATACCTTTGATAATCTGTTTCTTTTCACTACATTTTATCAACCTGACTGCCTCACGTTGCACTCTAAGAACTACTGAGTCTCTTTTTCCCAGGCTTCTGGAGTCACTTTTCCAGGGTTGGGAGGTCAATAGCATTGGCTTTTTTTTCCACCTCAGAGTCCCTGAATATCTGCAGGAGGGAACACAAAGTGTTAATAGTGAAAATTGCTCAATATTGTCTGGTGTTCTGATGGATGGTAGTATCCTTGCTCTGTGTCTCTTGGTACAGCAAAACACTTCAGCTGAAGAGGTTTTAAAAATCTATTTTGGCTGCTTGAATACACGAGTTCTGTGGTAATGAACAGTTTTCTTACCAAGGTCAAATCAGACTAATTGCCACTAAGCAGATTTGTTAGTGAAAACAAGGCTATATTATTTGATAAGAGAGTAAGGATTTGGGTTATCCTCGATCTTGCTTGTTTTGGTATACATTGAGAATTTGCAGGAAACTGGGAGGTCTATTCCTTTTTCTTTTGCCCTTCCCATTGCCCATTGTAGGCACAGTCTGCTTCTTGCACTGGCATCACCAGTATCCATTTATACAAATCATGGTGAGGATGCATCCCAGTGCTGTGAATAGTCCTCAGACACCTGACTCTCAACCAGCATTTATTTTATTTTTGACATTTATTTTGTTCCATACCCATACTCTGGCTGGTTGCCCGTCACAAGTATTATGGATATCCTCCACCCTTCTTCTCTCAAACCTGGCACATCATTTGCCTTCATAGAAAAAATTAATTGTCACCTTTTTGTGAAACTGCAGAGATTGGCTATGGCAAGAGATGGGATGACGGCCAGAACCACACTGCTGCTCCTGCAGGTGCAAGATGCCTTGTTTCAGAGTTTTATTCATTTAACAGAGTTTTATTCATTTAACATTTATTCATTTAACAGTCATTTAACATTTGATGACTACCAGATATATGGTTTAGAGGATTTTTTGTTTTCCATTTTGGACGATTAAAACCTGGGGTGTTGTTTTTTTTTTTTTTCTCTTTTGTTGTTTCTGTAGCTTAGAGTGTAATCCACTTCCTAGAAGGAGAGGGTATTTTCACTAGAATGCTTTTGCAATTGAAGGAATCATCTCCTCAACCTCTCCTCTTCCCCTCCATTGTGTATTTCTGGTCATTTTTGATCATTTGTACATTTACATTACTCTGGTCTGCAAAGATAATTTGAGCTAAGGTTTTGTGGGCACTTCCAGATGAAATGTTTCCAGAATTCACTGCAATTGCAAAGACTGAGTATAGGTCCATCTGATCTCATCCACCCTGTGTTCCCAGTGTACCTACATACCCACACTGCAGGCAAAGAATCAGAGTTACTTTGAGAAGTCCCTTTGAGCATCCTTGCTTAAACTCTGCCAGTGCAGCCTCAACCTTCATTTCTGACTGGGGATGTCATTCTGGCACTGTTTAGTTTTGCTTTCACTGCCCTTCATTACATGTCATACAAGGGAATTCCTCACACATTTTCGAACAGCACAACCCTTTGACCGGGACAGGAAAATGACTGCTGCCTAATTCTTGGAGTATTTGTAGCAAATCACTACATAATTGTCACAGTTTTAGTTTGCCCAGCCAAGCCATCCAAGGTGAGTTTTAACAACCATGTTTTAAACCTCGGATGTTTCCCAAATAATTTAGTTCAATGAAATGAGACAATCTGCTCAGAAGATAAAAGGCTCCTGAGATCCATGTGGCATGAGTGAGTTTGCTTTTGAAATAGGTCCTAATCAGCTGGCATGGCCAGAAAATGTTTACAACTCTGTTTTTTATGGGTGACAGGGTGAGGCTCCATATGTTGGCATGTTTGTGCAGATCTAACACCATGGAACACTCCAGTGACAATCTCTGTTGGTTTCTCTCCTTGAACTGTAGTGAGGCTCATGGCAAGAAAAGCTCTCCCAATATATTCCTGTCTTTTCTGCTTCTCCTCCCAGCTGGGAAAGTGATTTTTACATAAGAAAGAATGTCTATCTTGCAGAAACCTGTGCTTCAGGACTATTCTTCGCCCTTTTTGATTTTCTCCTTTTTAATTTGTTTAGAGTTTTTTTAGAAAAGACAATTCAGAATTGATTCAAAGCAGAACCAAGCTCACAAGGGTAGGGTAGGGAGTTAGAGATGCACAGTAGGAATTTACCCAGAGCAAATTAATTTGAGGATTTACCTCAAATGAAGTAAATTAACCTCAGAAATAGTTTGGAACTAAATTACTACAAACTTTCTTCAGGCTTAATCATTAAAGGTCTAATTAAAAGAACATTATTTGGCAGTAGAGTGTCCTACTACCTTGTAAAATATATGAGGCTGGGATTTCCTTCCTTCCTTCCTTCCTTCCTTCCTTCCTTCCTTCCTTCCTTCCTTCCTTCCTTCCTTCCTTCCTTCCTCCCTTCCTTCCTTCCTTCCTTCCTTCCTTCCTTCCTTCCTTCCGCCCTTCCGCCCTTCCGCCCTTCCGCCCTTCCGCCCTTCCGCCCTTCCGCCCTTCTGCCCTTCCGCCCTTCCGCCCTTCCGCCCTTCCGCCCTTCCTTCCGCCCTTCCTTCCGCCCTTCCTTCCTTCCTTCCTTCCGCCCTTCCTTCCGCCCTTCCTTCCTTCCTTCCTTCCGCCCTTCCTTCCTTCCGCCCTTCCTTCCGCCCTTCCTTCCTTCCTTCCGCCCTTCCTTCCTTCCTTCCTTCCTTCCTTCCTTCCTTCCTTCCGCCCTTCCGCCCTTCCGCCCTTCCGCCCTTCCGCCCTTCCGCTGTTTTTGGTTCTTGTTTTCCTTCCGCCCTTCCGCCCTTCCGCCCTTCCGCCCTTCTGCCCTTCCGCCCTTCCGCCCTTCCGCCCTTCCGCCCTTCCTTCCGCCCTTCCTTCCGCCCTTCCTTCCTTCCTTCCTGCCTGCCTGCCTTCCTTCCTGCCTTCCTTCCCTCCTTCCTTCCGCCTGCCTGCCTTCCTTCCATCCATCCATCTATCCATCCATCCATCCATCCATCCATCCATCCATCCATCCATCCATCCATCCATCCATCCCCCACCCCATGTCTTTCCCTCCCTTGGTGTCCCTCAGCAGCCTGTTCAGGAAGAAAATTTGTTTTATTTTAAACACAGAACTGCAGTTTTCAACCTAGGGGTTTCAGACCCTCAGGGTTACTTGTAAGAAGGGGAAAGTTTAAAAAGGAACTAGGAAAAGCAAATTGAAGTACTAAATCCCTGTACGATAGCTATGCCCCTGAAAATAAAATTGGACCTTCAAAAAGTAAAATAGTTGGACATTACCAGGAAAGAAGGAATTATTACAAGAAAAAACATCAGGAGGTTTGGAAGGTCATTATGGTCAAATACATAGTGTAGATAAACTTCAGAGGAAATTTGTTCAGTGTTAATACAATTTTAGATCAAAGGAATAGCATAGTACCTGAGGTGTAGAACGTTAGTGGAATTAAACTTTTGAACCTCTCTAAGACTTTTCTGTCGTTTTACATATCCAGTATTAAAAAATTAAAAAAAAAAAATTAAAAAAAAATCTTAATTCCTTCCCTGCAGTAAATGGACAGAAGTCCATTAAAAAATTTGAACTCAAATATTAAAGCTGTGAAACACCATGTTTTTGCTTATGTAGGAGCTTACATTCGAGTGGAGCTTAAAATGATTTATGGACATGCATTTCATAGGGCACAGGTGGCATCAGAAGCCACATTTCACACAGCTGTATCTGGTGCAGCCATAAATAACTTAGCAAAAATATTTAGTTTGAATTTTTTAAGAGCTTTACAAATAAGTGATTTGTTTACAAAACACAAAAAAACTGCATGAATATGCCAGGTCTGTAAGTGACTAATTCTTCATCAGGTAAAGGCACAAGGATGCAGAATAAAAATTATTTGCAAATCAAACACAGAATCGTTATACAATTAAAGCACACAGATTTTTTAGTCAGGGGAATCTTTGTATGCCTGTGCATGCAAAACTGTCCAGCACTTCTTGGATCAGGCTGACAGTATCCCAACTGTTTGTCTAAGGCACTGCAATTTAATAATATTTGCTCTTGAGAGAAGGTCTCAGGCTCTTTGCATAGACAGGTTTAAAGGAACACCACCTCCCTCCAAAAAATTACCCCAGAACAAAACCCCAGATCATTTCACTGCTGATGCTTGCCATACCAGGGGATGGCAGATTCATTGCTTACTTCCTTCCTACCCTTACGACTAGGAGTGGGTAAAAGTGGCTAGCTTTAGGGATACAGATTCTGAATCCATTGGGATTTAAAATCTAAACCCAGGCAAAGTTCCAACTTTCTGAACGTGAAGCCTTCGTGTCTGATTCTCTCAGACTTTTCTGTATAGCTGTCACGTCAACAGATCTTTTTTTTTTCTTTCTTTATTTTGCCCAAAGCAGAGATTCTTGTGTAATCATATAACTCAAGGAGCTGGGGCTTTAGAAAAATGCTGAATATTATGTTATACTGTTGCAATTTGTCAGAAGAATTGCTCCTCCAAGCTGTTGAGATCTACAAGCTTCAGTTTAGATTATCCAGAATAAATTGTCCCTTGACTGCCAATTCAAAAGAATAGCTCCATGATTAGTGTTTTGGGACAACCTTAAAGCAGGATTTCCTTTCCTTTGCCCTTGCCCCTGCATGCAGCCTCACTCAGTTCTATCCAGCAATCAGTTCATTTCTTTATGCATTCTCCCCAGCCATGAGCTGGGTTTCACAGGGGTTGTGGGTCTACAGTTGCCTGCAGAAGGTGAAATGTGTGCAACAAAATAAATACTGTGTTTTCTGAAGCACAGTCTCAGTAGCTGTACAGAGTGATCACCTTTGGCTCTTTTCTATACCCTCAATATCTGTTAGGCAGCGCCTAAATTTGGAACTGGGGAGCAGTTGCAGAGGGGTGTATTGAAGCCAAACCTCTGACAGTGCATTGCCAGAGAACATTACCCAGGACCACTTCCACTCTGTGTTAACCATCTTTTATCCTGTCAGAGAAGTGGAAAAACCCTTCATGTAATGGAAAATCAGCCTCTTTCTGTGCAATCCCAGCACCATTCCCAGCTGCACAGCTGAAGACTTGGTCCACCCTCCACACCCAGATCTCACTGACCAGAGGGAGAGAGCCCAGTGAGTCCCTACTGCCATCATGGGGAGCCTCACCAATCTGCAGACACTCATTTAATTTCCTGCCAGGACCTTTGTGTTTCCAAAGGGGAGGATTTATATGCAGAGAGTGCTCGTATCACTGCAGTGGGGAGCCAAGACTTGTCAAATGCCGGCTGCTGGTGACTCACGCAATGTCCAAGACAAGCAGCTTAACTTTCTTTTTCCTCTGTTTCTGTTTTCAAAGAAACCACTTCTCAGCTGCACACCAGGGGGCTGTTGTGAGTTTGAATTAATTTGAGGCTTCCAAATTAAAATTGCTGCAATACAGCAATTCATTTCACCCTGTGAGGAACATCTCAGATCCGCTGACTCTTCCTGTGGAGGCACCTGTTTCTCTCCAAAGCCAGCTCAGCTAACAAGCTTAGGCATTTCACTGACTCTGATGAGTTCTTTCTGAGTGTTAACTCTTCTTTTAGCAGGTCTTAGGACCCCACAGGCAGGAAAGAGAATCCTAACTCGCATCACACAGGAAGTTAACTGAATATTGTGAGCAAACCCTATTTCCAGCAAGCACAGGCCTGCTGCTGTTGTATTTATACTCTGGCTGAAAAACATTCAATTGAGGATGTCATTAGGGGGTTAATGGAAGCATTGTACTTGGAAAGTCTGTCTGTAAGCTAGGCTGGCCTCCTTACCTTACTGTGTTATCAAACTCATTATTTTCCAGCTCCTGCTGGGATTATAAACAGTCAGATTTGAGCACAAGAGCTGTGGATGTATTTATGTAAGGACAATAACATGAAGGGGGTTTGGAATGGCATGCTATGACTTGCACAAGAAATAATGTAATTAAATTATTTTTTACAGAAATAAAACTGGCACTTCTGGGTAGATGATATTTTTAAGCTTTCTTGAAGGGAAACTTGAGTCTGGAGCACTCTTTAAAAACAGAAATTAGAGGCCAAACACTGGTTGAGAATACAAGAATAGAGAAATTTAATCACCAGAACTTGATTAACAGCACATACACATCACACACATAAAATTATACCTTGTGTTTGTGCAGATTTTAGGAAAATGAGCTGTACTTTAAAGTTGTGTGAGAAACCACTAAACAAAAAATTTCCCAACATTCAGGAGATTGAGTTTGCCTGAATTTGACATAAAAAATAGGTGCAAGGTGTCAAAATAATGTCTTCATTTTGTGAATAAGGGAATATTTTGCTCAAGGCCTTTTTGGTTTTGTTTTTCTTTCATTTGGGGAGGACTGGAGTGGGGCAGGGGGATACAGGACTTTGAGACAGGGAGAGAATTTTATTTCAATTTATTGTCTATTTGTAAACAACTGGTGACATTTGAGATACCCAAAGTATAAGTATGGGATCCTAAGTAGGACACAGAGAAAATCTCCCATTACAGCACCACGTCTGTGCAAATCAACCAAGCCCTAGATCTCCAGTAAGGGTAAGGTAGGCACCTTGCTACACGTAGGTGTATACACATGAGCACAACCTGTGTTAAATCTCAGAGTTAACCCTGCCTTGATATTTGTGTTTTGTTTGGGATTATTATTTCAAAGAAAGATCATCTTCATACTCACAACTCTCATAACAGCTGGGTTACTACTATGAACAGGTAAATAGTGCTGAGTGACTTTCATGGGCTCCTCCTCACTACCAGTTCTCCTGTTCTAGTGCTGTCACGACACAGGAGAGGTGTGCTGTGACCAAACTGGAACATTGTGCAACTGTTCAATTTTCCTATTTTAGCTTCTGTACAACATCCTAGACAATCTCTCCAAGCTTATGCCAACCCCCAAATACTTGACAGTTTTATCGATGGCATTTAGACTGAATTGAAACATGTGCAGAGCTTGGCCTCTCTCCAGAGGCAAAGCCGAGAGCCACCTCCACCACCAATAGGCTGTTTGCATTTTGTTCCTTTTTCAGGAGAAACTTGGAGGCCAGGAAAAACATGTAGTGTACTATGCAATCTCTATGCCACGGTTTATGCAGCCCAAACCAGTCATACCTGTTGTGCGTGTAGGAGCTGGGACTGGAAACCCTTGTTTCTTCATCAGACTTCATCACGACCATGGCCCAAAACATGAGTCTCTGCTGAGAGTCACCTCCTATCTCCATTGACATCACAGCATCAGCCCTATTATCTATTGACCTTTTTCTCTTCTCAGAAAACATTTGGATGTTGTGCCACTTCTTTTTTTTTCTTCCCAATCTCATTTTGGCCAACCATCCAGTTTTCATGCTTAGATTGTGTTTTGGTCCTCAGGGTAGGGAGATCCAACACTGCTAATACAGCAGTTGTGTATGTTGGAAGAGTGCAGAGAGCAGACTGGAAAACATGTTACACTCTTAGTATTGCTGCTACATTGCTCCAACTCTATTTCTGGTAAAAGGACACCAGGATGGACCTCTAGTTTGAGCTAGCAGGACGCTTCTGTGATATCTCTTTTCCAAACTATGGTGTATTAAGATAGGTCATGCAGCTTACCTGAAAAATGGTAGGGGAAAGGTTTTTTGCTTCTCAAATTGCAGTCAACATGCATTGTAAGGAGATGTAGCAGATAAGGAGGTTAATGGATTTTCCCACACCTCAACTGAATTCCTACCTCCCTCCTTGACCTGGAAATAACCAGGGCTGATGGAAGAGATGTGGGATAAACTCTTACCTTTTTTCTGTCAAAATGACCTACACTAGAAAAGACATTCCAGTTATCCTGAGCAATCTAACACCTTTCAGCTGTCTTTTTCCCAAAAGGAAAGCAGATATTATCAATTGTATAAATCACAACAGTGACTGAGTATACTGTGGGCAGGCTCAGAGGTGTAGATTGATCCTCAGGTCTGCACAGAAGTCTGTTCCCATTAAGGAAAGAGGTGGGAAGAAGACTGAGAAGATGTTGTGGTTTAATCCCAGCCCCGTGTAGCCACTCTCACTCCCCCACCAGCAGGACTGGGGAGAGAGTCAGAATAGTAAAAGCTGGAAAACTCGTGGGTTTGATAAAGACAGTTTAAAAGGGAAAACAAAAGCCAAGCACACAAGCAAAGAAAACAAGGAATGAATTTTCTCCTTTCCATGGGCAGGTAGTTGTTCAGCCATCTCTGGAAGAGCAGGGCCCCATCACACATAATGGTGATTTGGGAAGACAAATGTCATCACTCCCAATGTCCCTCTTCCTCCTCCTTCCTCCCACTTTATATACTAGCATTATGTCATGTGATCTGGAATATTCCCTCTGGTCAGCTGGGGTCACCTGTCCTGGCTGTGTCTCCTCCCAACCTCCCCTGCACCCCCAAGTTCCTTACTGGGATGGCAGTAGGAAAAGGAGAAAGGCCTTGGATCTGTGCAGGCCCTGCTCAGAAATAACAAAAACATCTCTGTAGCATCAGCCCTCTGTTCAGCACAAATCCAAAACACAGCCCCACACCGGCCATGGTGAAGAAACTGAACTCCACCCCAGATGAAACCAGCACAGAAAGCAAAATGGGAGAATTTCCCAATGAAATGCTCCTACCTGTGGAAGGTGTGTACACTGCAATTCAAAGATATGTCAAAAGTACAAAACATTTTGGTTAAACAGAACCATTTGATTTTTAAAACTGAACAGAGCTGCTCTCCTTTATGTACTGGGGAAGTTGTGTGAAAATCAGCTTTTAGGTTTTTCTCTTTTTGAACACTACTAAAGATGTTTCACAGAACAATACTGAGTGTGTCAAAATGGAGTAGTATATTCCATTTCTGGTTCACTCTTCAAATGGAAACTCATGTTCTCATACTTTAATTTCTTCATTTTTAAGTGAAGAAAGGATCCTTCAGACCAGTAGTATAATCAACTCCTAAATGACAAGAAGGCTCACAATGTTATTCTGCATCTGTAGAAGAATTCTGTGAATTTTGGTTTTTTCAGAGCATCTTTTTTAGAAAGAGTCACATTTCATTTTCCACTAAATTCTGCAAAGGAATATCCAACGTAGTACTACCAATATAAAAGAAGCAAGCAGGAAATAAATCTGTCTTTTCCTTTATAACCAAAATTCATTTAATAATTTGGACACCTTAGATAATTGATTTTGCTTTTAAATTGATACTTTGGGCTCACTAAGTTTTCAGAGAATACTTGATTCACTATCAGAAACTGAAACAGGGACCACAAGTCCTGACTCTCAACCCCATCTTAGATCCAAGGGAACCAGAACTGTCCCTGAGGAAAAGTTAAATTAAAATTAATTTCTAATGCACTCTAAAGGCTACAGTTCTGTGGCTCTCTTCATCCCTGGATTATTACTGATGATCTATTCCAATTTGGAACAGAGACAAGACGTCAATTATGCTTCCTAACAAATCTTGAAATAACTCATCAGCTTTGAGGTACTACAAGAAAATTTTCTTTTCACATATAATTATTGGCTGAGAACACCAGGTTCTAATCCCATTTCTCTGCAAGTATCTCTTTTCACCAAATTCCAATTTCTTAATTAGTGGGAACAGAGTTCCCAAAAAGCCAAAACAAAATACAAAAATAATACATGATAGAGGAAGCTATCAGATCCAATATGGAAACAAAATTCAAAGAACGATGAGACATCTAGGAGAACATGAATCCTGAAAAATCCCAGAATCCTGAAAAACTGTCATATTGATTGTCATGAGTGTTTTCAGTAAATCTGCCAAACTGAGAGGAATAGCCAGCATGTTACCTGTAGTCAAATAGTGAGAAATGGCCAAATGGTCTGTGCAGATACCAGCTGGCAGATACTGGCTGCAGATACCAGGAGCAGGCAGAGTTATGATAGTTTCTTTCTTTTAAAAGACAGAGGTAAACAGAAAATGTAATGTGACTATGAATGAGTAAATGCACTTGTAGAATACATCAGAAGTTTTTGTCCTGGAGAGGGGAAGTATTGCTAAGATACTAAGATCTAAAACACTGTGAACGTGTGTTTTTTATTGAAGGCCCATGGAGAACTCGTAGAAATTGAACAAAAGGCAGGTCAGAAAATCAGCTTTGCTCCCCAGAGGCCTGCAGGCACTTGGAAAGAATGCCCAACTTTATTAAAAAATTTCCAGGAAGATAGAGACTGGGAGAGCTACAGTCCATATCTATGTAAGAACTTGGCCATATTCAGAGCAGAGAAGGTCAGACTAGATCAGGTGCAGAGGTGGACCACAGAATACAGACAAAACCAAGAGATTATTTTCTTATGAGGAGAGACACCCTGAGTCAGCTTGTTTAACTTCACCAAAGTGGAGCTTGCAAAAATACATGTTGTCTCTCAATACATCAGCATGTGATCACTGGGGAGGCAAACACAATTTTTAGCAGACAGGACAGTGCTGGCAGAACCAAATGTGAATATATTGCAGATTATTTTAGGCTGAAAACAAGAAGGGTTATGACTAGTTGAGGAGTAAGATTATGTGATGCTCTTGCATCAGAAACACCAGAGGAGAGATGATCACAGCAATGGAGATGCAGTCTGACCTGCTTTTGCACAGGATTATGTAACATTTTATGGTAGGAGGGATGTAATGACCCAAAGGGTTTATTTCCCTCAGCTGTTTTGTTTTTTCTGTAATTTGCCTCACTGCTCACTGGTTTTGTAATCCCATAACCTGTCAGATTGAAATATCCCAGTACCATCAAGGTTAAGAAATTTCCTAATCAGTTTAGAAGCAGGAAGGCAGGACTAAACAATGTCACTCTAGAAAGCCTTGGACATTGGTAGTTGTCACAGACTGTGCAGGTGAGGCCTCCCAAGACTGTTAGACCTGTTATACATTCAAGTCACCAGAAATCCTAAAAAGATGTAATAATTCAGCCAGAACCACCAGACTTGCCTTCCATCCTAGAAAAAGAGTTATGTTTTGTGCAGGTCCACAATAAACAGCAGAATAGATGATGGGCAGTTCACCAGTCTCCTTCCGTGCATTTTTTTTAATATTGCTGATAATATCAAAGGTCCCTTGTCATGTGTGTAGCAAAATCATAATATTAAAGTAAGTGTTCATTAATACAGTGGAATAACTTAATGCTAGAAAGATAACAATGACAGAATATATAACTTAATTGAACATGGGCTTTTAAGATCTCTTCAGCATCTCTTCACTTGAGAAATTAATTCATTAGAGCTGTCAAATTTTGAAACATTAGGGAAAATCAGAAAGAATTTTGCAAGCTTTCAGAAGACAAACAACAAGTTTCATTTGCCATGTTGTGACCAAATCTGTTAATGAATCTAAATGAAAGAACATTCTGCAATCCCTCACCCTCTTCCTTTGTGTGAGGTGTTTTCTTACAGGGGTCTGATTTGCAAAATAGCTTTATGGTGACATATAAGTTTGTTCACAACATGCATTCCCTCCTTATTACCCTAAATTTGGTGAAATTTTCTGGGATAAAAATTGAGATTGGTCTTATTTACAAGATCTGCTTGAGTCATACAGAGTCAGGTAACTCTGGGTAAATACTCTGCAGGTTTCCTCTCCCTAGGGGTCAGCAGTAGAATTTATAACTGGGTTTTAATTTGAAGCCATTCATTATTTCAGCTCTCTTTCAATTGCCTCTTTTCATATTTTGTTGCCTTGTCCTTTCCTAATGCAGCATAACACCATCCTTGTGGTTGCCCAGCACAGAGCACTGAACAGATGTTTTCTTTGAGCTGTGCTCAGCCATATCTAGGCCCTTTCCCTCAGTAATTACAGTTAATTCTAGGAATCCTTAGTGAATATTATTAGTGGAAATGGTTCCATCAAATATCCATAACATTGTACTGAATGCTCTTTCACAATGCAGTCCTCAGTTACGCAGATGCATTACATCATCCTGAAGTTGCATGTAC
Source organism: Certhia americana (assembly GCA_018697195.1). Taxonomy (NCBI): domain Eukaryota; kingdom Metazoa; phylum Chordata; class Aves; order Passeriformes; family Certhiidae; genus Certhia; species Certhia americana. The sequence continues at coordinate 145,430,412 of CM031858.1, read as the reverse complement.
TTTTCTGTATGCTTAATTAGATTGAAAAAGAGTGCCTGAATAAATGGGGGAATGGGCTCTAGCTTCCCATACTCCCTAAAGCACATTATACTCCCCACTCAGAACTGTTTCTCCCTAGTGTCCCCCTCTACTTTGTCAGTATTTTCAACATTTATCATCTAACACGATATTAAGGAGATGGTTGCCTTAAAACAGGTAAAGGTTTTCCTTCCTGTACCCTGCTCAGTTTCTCCTGTTTGATCCTGCAATAAAAATGCAGATCTGCCATCATTACAGTCAGACCAAAGTACTGCCTATAACTATGTCATTGACTGTCATCATCACAGGCTTAGCCTGTGACTTCATCCCCAGGCCAGAGAGGGGAATGGAATGGGAAGCCAAGGAGAATGGCTGTGATTAAGTACAAATCACCAGAGCAATTGGAGAGCGTGAACAGACTCTAAAAAGCACATGGAGACATCTCTCAGTCTGATGCGTTCACAGGGGTTTTTTCCTATTTACAAAAGCTTATTTTTGATGTTTGCCACCTTCTTTGCTCTTACTCTGTTTAAGGAAGGTTGGCTGGGCATGAAGGAAAGCTACAAAGGCAATAGCCTGGTGTTTGTACCTAGCAGCTGTAGTACTGCACCCATGGTGGAGGGCAGGGAGACAATTCTCTGAAGCACATAGTGCACCTTGAAACCAACAGGAGCATAGCTCTCTGTCTGCCCTCTGACTCAGGCAAGCAACTCTTACAGATCTCTCTTCATTGACTGATTTATTGAAAGAAATCTCTGATACATTCCTGTTGGCTTCTGTTATCAAAAGAGGCACTGAAGACATTTCTCTTGCAGTCATGCAGAAATTTGCCCTATAAATCTGGAACCATAATGTACGTAATTAGCCCCCTAGGTAATTGTCCATACCTTGCAGGTATGACCTTGCAGTCAGTCATTAAGAAGGACTTAAGCACTGCACAAAGTCTTGTGAAAATAGGACTTTTCTAGAACAATAAAAGTTTGACTAATGGTGTTTCAGATCAAAGAAAGACTTACTGTAAAGGATGGGAAAGAAGCTAAGGAATTATATATTGCAGGTAGGCATGTCAAGCTGTCCAGGTGCCTCTGTGAAATGTTGCATCAACAACTTGGACAACATTTGGGGTACCATGAATATCAAGGTAAAATTTCTTTTTGTGAAAAATGCAACCCATGTCGAGTCCTTATTAAATGACATAACCACTCAAGGATGCTGTTGCAGTCACACTCCTGTTAAAAGAGAAGAGAAATAAGCCCAGTGGCCAAATGCTGCCCGGCAAAGTGCATGCAGCTGCATTCACCTTGCATGCATTATGTTATAGGTTTGGTGTTATCATAAATATTAGTATTGATTCTTTAGCTCCTTTTGTCTAAGGATCCCAAAGCTGTTGACAAATATGAATTACCAAAGCTTTGCAACACCCAGAGGAGGAGGGTAACTGCTTCATTCTTTTAGCACTCGGGCATAAAATGGCAAAGTGAGGTTAACTGACTTTCTGGGGTCAGGCAGTGAGTCAGGATGGGAGTTAGAAAGTGGTACCCAGGAATTACTGTTCTGCTGCTGCTGAATATACACAAGAAGAGGAAATTGGGGAGTTGCCTCAACAGTGTTTGCTACAGCTGGTGCTGAGTCTCACCTCCCCTTATCTCCGTGCTTGGTGCCCTCAGGAGCTGAAGCACAAACACACTCTCAGCCCATATGCTTTGATGCTGGGAATACCCCAGAGAGATCCAACAGGTGCTGTGAAGAGGATTCCTCAGGATTGATGAATGTAGGGAATGATTTTAAACAGTGTGTGAATTCAGTATGGAAGGGGAATAGGAAGGACTCCTTTTTCCAGCAACTTCTTAATTTCTGTTGCCACAGTGCTCCAGTGCTTTTTAGGAAAAGGTGTAGGCATTTTTTGTTTGTTTGTTTGTTTTTTTCCTGCATTGCTAACAACAACAATAATATTGTTGTGTTTCCTGATTTCAAGTTGCTGAAATTGCAGTCATGTTACTGGTCTGAAACGTAGTTAAATCAGAATTTCCATGTCACAGATGAGTAAATGGAAACTAAGGAAGTGTGCCTGTAGAATTAAGAACCAGAAATCCTTTACTGACGCTGGACAGCTTTCCTTTGGTGGCTACAGGGAAGTTTTATATACATACATGTTAAAAATTTAGACTAAATCTGCTGAGATATTACCCTGTAGACTGACATTAGAGACACTGTCTAACCCAGAGAACAGTAAAGATCATTACTATAATTTCCAGCCTAGGCAAACCTATTACCAAAACCAAAGCTATGGCTGAAATCTCTAATGGTACCATGGTTCAGAAGTTCCTGCTCTAAGCTAGACTATTTTATTTCACAGCTGCAGAGGGCTATGGATGCACGGCCACTTACCACACTAAGCTGATACCTGTTATAAAATGATTCACTGATTGCTTTGGCTCAAGCAGTTGTGTAGATCTCTGGTCTGAATCTTGACTACATTAAAATAACCTTCATCTACCAGGTTTTTCTCAGTGTAAGTGGAGTTTTTTCTGTCCCAAATATGCATTAGGCAGTGGCTGCTTTCCTGCTCCTGTCAGATGGCCACTGGCAATGGATCTTCTAGTCTGTGTCATCCCAAAATAAATTCTGCCTGAGTGAGCTATAAATCAGTAGGTGGTCTGAGGCACAGTGGCTCTGTGTTGCTCAGCCTACACTGATACAATGGAGGGCACAGTGCCACAAACCAGCTGTTGAGATATGAATAAACGACAAGGAATTATGTACAGACAAATTTAAATACTGCTGACTTAGGGGAAATAAAATCACTGAAGCACTGAATGATGCTGGCAGGCTTGAAGCCAAACTCACATTTGCTTTTGTTCTGCTCTGACATGGGGTGTAATTGGGTTACAGTGACAACATTGAAATAATCTTTTTTTTTTTTAAGGTGAAGAATACAAAAACACTTCTGACAGCGGTCAGTAGCATGTGAACAACAGTAATTTGCCATCAAGAATCAGACAGAATAACAGAATCATAGAATATGCTGAGTTGGAAGGGACCCATCAGCATCACAGAATCCAGCTCCTGGCCCTGCACAGGACACCCCAGGAGTCACTCCATGTGCCTGAGAGCATTGTCCAAGTGCTTCTTGAACTCTTTCAGGCTTGGGGCTGTGACCACTGCCCTCAGGAGCCTGTTCCAGTGCCCAACCATCCTCTGGGTGAAGAACCTTTTCCTAATATCCAACCTAAACCTCTTCTGACACAGCTTCAGGCCATTCCCTTGGGTCCTGTCACTGGTCACCTGAGAGAACTGATCATTGCCTGCATCTCCTCTTCCCCTCATGAGGAAGTTGTAACTGCAATGAGGTCTCCCCTCAGTCTCCTCTGCTCCAGGTGGAACACTCCAAGTGATCTCAGCTGCTCCTCATCCAGCTTCCCCTCCACATCTTTCATGTGGTCCCTCCTTCACCATCTTTATAGCTCCCCTTTGGGTATTCTCTAATAGCTCAACATCTTCATTTTGTGATGCCCAGTACTCATGGTGAGGCTGCCCCAGCCCAGAGCAGAGCAGGACAGTCCCCTGCCTTGCCTGTTGGTGCTGCTGACCCTTATGCCCCCCAGGACAGGGATGTCCCTCCTGGCTGCCAGGGCCCCCAGGTCCCTTTCCACAGCACTGCTCTCCAGCCTCTCATTCCCTGGTTTGTACACACAACCCGGGATGCCCCTGACTGACTGTGACTCTCCTTAGCCTTCCAGACACTCGGTTAGCCACTGGTCAGAAGAGTCAAGGTCATTACAGTTTACGCCAATAAAATACTAAAAACAACAAAAACAAATCCTCTAGAATGCATGTCCAGATAATATTTTTTCTTTTTTTCTTTTTTCCTTTTTTATCTCCTTTAACTTTGGATTAAGTAACAAAGAAAATAGTAAAGCAGCCATAAAGTATAAATTGGTTTACCAGTGATGGCTGCCCCAAATTTTCTAAAGAGAAATAAGAACTGAAAGTGCCTCACCCCACCTTGAGGATGTGGCTGTGGTTGGTCCCACAGTCCCTCTGGACCACTCCTCTTTCCCCTGCCTTCTCCCTGCCCCAGCACAGGTCATTCCCTGGGCTGCAACCCTTCAATGGTGAGCTGTGCAGCACAGGCAGCTGGCACAGCTCCCTGGGATAAGCAGGAGAGCAACAGATGGCTGAGACAGAAAATAGTGCTGCGACTGGAAAGGAATTTCATAATTTTAAAGCTTTTGGCCTTTACAGTGCTAGGAATGCATTTGTAGGATATTTGCAATTCTATTTTTGGTTGTCTGGTTTGGGGACTTTTGGTTTTGCCAATCTCACATAGAACCAGGCACTGTCTGCAGGAGCCAAAGCAGGTCGAGCTGTATCATCTTTGGAGCCAATCCACCGCTGCAAGTGACAACTTCCTAGTATTTCACTTTGACATTTACTTGGCTCATGCTATCTTACCATTAACACACTTCTGGAGACTCCTTGAGAGATACACAGGACAACAAAGACACCTGTTTTAGCCTTTGAAACACCTGTTTCAGCCATAAAATCGCATTAATTAAGGATGAGTTTCTGTCATTGGGTAACACTGGTCCTTTCTTCATGCCTACAGCGTGCCCTTGGCTCTCCAGCCTGTCAGACTGAGTGGCTCATCCTGAACAGCCTGGTGGCACTGCTCTTACCCTTGCAAGTACTGGCAGAAGGTGTTGAATTCCTACCTTCCTCTGCACAGCTATTATTTATTAATGTATTAGACTTTCACTCACTATATATTCTTGGATTTAGCTTTCATTGAGATACACAGATATTCAGCCTGTTCAGCTAACCACCAAAAGTCAATAAAATGCTGCAATCTGAGGAGGGAAAGAAGTTGCACATTCAAGGGTCTGAATCAGTTTACCTAAAACTACAGTGGTGTATCTTTCCCAGTAGGATTGAAATGGTGATTATCCCAAGAGAACTGGTAGGTGAGGGCAGACTTCATCCTTTTAAGTGTTTAATCTCTCAGAGCCAGAAGGCTGTGTATTAAAATGAAAGGTAAATGGATAAATATTTAAAGACTAGGAAGGATTAATTTAGATGCTTTGAAAGTGGTAGCAATGTTTTGCTAAGATGAGAAAGGAGTTGCTGGAGAGATATCTTGTTGCTTAGTTTTGGGGTTTTTTTCCCCACTAAAATGTTTTGGCTTGGTTTGTTTTTGTTGTATTTTGTTTTTTTATTTTTCTAGGACAAACTTTGTATCTCTTTGTAGTGTACAGTGTGTCCTCAGGGTGGGATGGTGCAAGCAAGAGATTAAAAAATAAAAGCAGTGGGCAGTAGTTACAAGATAAATTTCAAGGTCTTTCGGCACTGAAAAGCCTTAGAGGGAAAAAACCCCCAAAAAACATTAAACTGTCTTTTGTGTACATCCCAGGAGAATGTTTTCTCCTTTGGTGTGTTGAATCTGTGTGTTTACTCATGTATTAAAATTGCTGCTTGGTCTGCAGTGTAAAGATAACATAAAAGGAATCCTAAATGCCAGATATAGGTTTACAGGCTGAGATGCTCTCTAGAGCTGTCATCACTTCTGGGTTGTGGTGGTGATGAGATGTAATGTTTTATGCTCTGCAACTTCTGGATAAAGCCAAGGCTAAAGGGATTTAAAGAAACCGACCAACAGAGTCGGGCTAGGAGTTTGCTACAGAAACACACAGCAAGTAATGAGGAATTGCCAAGGAAGAGAAAACATCCAGAGGAACAAGATTAAAACCGTAAGCTATCACCTTGCAAAGTTCCTCCTGCCTTGCTGTGTTAAAACCTTGGCTATGGACTGGAGCTCATGGGGACTCGGGAGCCGAATGAGTGGGTTCCAGACTGTCATGGAGAAGAGGATGGAGAGCAAGTTGCAGCTCTCAGGGAGGCAGAAAATGATCTCATTCCTTCAGCAAGGTCACAGCAGCCACTGTACACTAGATGGAGTTGTTTTACCTCTGTATTCATAGTGCCAAGATCACTTCAGTGGGGTGAAGAAAGGTCAGTCTCAGAACACAATGGCACCCAAGGGTGACTGTCTTTGATGTGGTGCTATGTAACTAAAAGTAAATCAGCTTTCCTTGAGATGAAATTACCTGTGATGTTGTTTCGAGCGTCCCCCTTTACATTCTCACAGCCTGGGAGTCTGCAGCACCAGAGAAATTTACTCTGCCCAAGGAGATCCTTCTGCTTTGTCTGACATGCCATGTCACATGTCCTAGAGGTGATTTTTTCCCCCATTTCTTGGGAGGATAAGTGCTCCTGGCAGTAGGACAGGAGCTGTGGTCAACAAAATGGCCTGTGTTGGTGAACACCATTTGGGCCACGTGACATTTGGGGAAGCAGCAGGGGAGGAGAGGGATCATTTCCATTACACTGCATAGCCTTCCTCCTTGTGCTGTGAGGCAGTGGCTGCTCTATGGCAGGGTTTCTTTTGTGATTAATGAGCTATTATCAGCATCATTAGAAAATCCACCATGGTTGTCACCAAATAACATTCATCTCCTACTTAATTCCTACTTTTGGCTGTCAGACTTTGGCTAAAATCAGACATTAAGGTGGAAACATGGGAAAGCAATGGATGGCTTCAGTTTAGGTTGCATAAAGAGACCAGTTGCTCTGTGAAAGCCCACTAGTGTGTGTTTGGTATTGATAGCATTAGTGCAAGGTAATTAATATTCCAAGATTGTAAACCTGCTCCAGATTCAATAATATGCCCTGCAAAGGAAATTACCAAGGCATTGTTTCTTAATAACACTGAGCAGGCATTTATTTTCTTAATGAATTTTTAGTACTAGCCTCACAGTTCTGCACTGTCTCGAAAAGCCTCCCTTAATTAAAGTTTTGTTAGCACAAGGGATCCTTGAAATTTCCAGAAAACTTTGGACCTGTAACCTTTGTAAATTTGTACTTCCTGAAGTCTCCTTCTGCCAAACTCTGGATTTGTGCTGCATGCTGTGGTTACCTGTGTAACTCAGGGGAAAGCAGCTCTAGGTGTGGTCTGACATCACCCAGGAGAATTGTGAAGGTAGCAGCATTAATTTACTGGGTTACTGTTAACACAGCTCCCATAGAAACCTTGCAATAGAAATGTTACCTCCCTTTTTTTGGATTCTGCCTCTGTGGAGTATTTCAGGATTATCTGAATCACAAGACCACTGCCAGACTGCACTGAGAGGCTGTACATGAAGTTACCCCTCAGCTCTCTGTCTGCTAGAATAAATTACTGAGGCACAGTGCTTTAAGTACTCCTGAAGTCTGACATCAGACTGATAACAGAAAGCAAAAATATCATACCTTTAATGTGATTTGAGTCAAGCAGCTTCTGTGAATTATTTTATATTATATTGTGTAGACAATATTTCATACTCATAAGATAGAAAAGTAAAGCTTCTGTAAAGCTTCTGGCCTGTCTTTATGTGGGATGACAATTTCAGTTTCTGCTTGAACTTCCTTCTTCCTTGTCATCAGCAAGCAAACATCAGGCAGGTGAAGTAACCTTCTGTCAGTCTGTGGAAAGCAGCAGGGCATGCAGCACACAGAGTTTAGGTATATCTTCAACAGCAGTAGGGTGTAGATGTTTTGAATGGGGACATGTTGAATAAATGTAGTTATTTCTTTTTGGCACCAGGATCTATAGAAGACAAGGGGCTATCTAGGTAGATCTATCTGCTGGCTGAACACCTTTCTTCTTCCTGTTCTTCCTTTCTTCCATCATTACCTGCAAGACAGTAGAGATCTTACTCAGCTTGAAACTTCTCACCACAAATATTTGCATTAAAGAGGATTGCAGAGACAGCATAACACTGAGCTTGCATAAGGATGCCTGCCGCTTTCTGGCTTTAAATAGTTTTCAGGTCCCCTTAGCAACTGGGTTTTGCATGTGCAACAAAGTGCTTTTCATGAGTGCTAATCATCAGACATCGGTGCCCATGCTGGAGAGTTAACATGGGTGCCCTCTTCATGCTGCAGCTGTTATTCAGATATTTGCTCACATTATATGATTAGATCAGATGATCCTCTCTTTGACATATCCTTGGTGAATGGAAGGTTTTACTTAAGAAATAATTTTGTTGTTTATTTTTCCCTTAGTTGTTCTAGCTTTGAAAACAGACACAATTTTAAATCAGAACTGATACTGATGGAAAACTTTTCTTCATTAGTTTGCTGTGGGATGCCACCCTACAAACCCATGAAATGATCCCCATTGTTAATTGAATCACTACATTTTAAATTAATTGTTTATTGAATCATCACATTTTAAATTAAAAAAAAGCTTCTTCCACTTAAAAGTAGCTCTTTTCAGCAGTTACTTTTCAGTGGCCTCCTTTATTGTTACTTCATGATAAAACCTCCACTGTGTTGCCAGACAATTTGATCCAGACTTTAACAAAAATAGCCTGAAACTTATTTTTTTAACACTTTTCTCTCCCCAGTTTAAGGTAAAATATCCTTTTTAGGCTTTAACTGTCAGTTGCCTCCTAGAACAACAATTACCGATTTTTTTTTTTTTAGAGAATTAGTTAATGGAGGCAGGGAGGAAAGCACTACAAATGCTATTTTATATTCTCCTACAAAGGAGCAATGAAGCATCTCAGGTTTTTAACCTTGACTTTAAAATGGCTTTGTAATTATGCATTCTTAAGACAGTAGGTTTTGAAGTCTGCTCATCACTGGCTGAGTGGGAGAAGGAATCTTGTCATTCATGATGGCTGATAACTCGCTTTCCAGATCAAAATTAAGAATAACCTTTCACCAGCAGCTCTAGCACAGACATCATCCTTTTTGACTTCTCAGTGGGTACCAATGAGATTACGGCCAGATTGCACATGATAAACCAAAAATATCCCCAACAGTCTGTTAAAATTTAACTCCCCCAGAAGATTACATCCTCACAAGCTCTGCAGCTTGGTGTAGTTCAGCTGATCAATGGGAGTTGAATCATATGCTTTATTTTTTTCAAAGCTTTCCAAAATCTCAATTGGAAAAGAATTTGTGCTGCAAACAGGGAATGATGTATCATGGTGCAACGTCCAGCACAGATTGCACGGTGAAGTCTTTGCAGGATTAAAGCCCCAGGCCTTCAGACGCTGTAAAATTCAAAACTAATTCTTCTAATAAAGCCTTAGCTAAATCCTGTCTGCTTCTCTTCCCTGAGCCTTTAATTGCTCTAGTAAGTTTCTCCTGTTGTGCTGGAAAACATATAAAACTACAGTATTAGCTAAAGGCACCTCAATTTATCACCTGTATTCCAGGCCCATACAATGAAAAGGGGTTTTATGCAGTTGCAAGATCTCTATTTAGGACCCCCCAGTCACCAGAGACATAGGTACTCAGAACTGGTGGGGCAAAAATTCCTGAGCTGACAGCAGATAGACTGGGAAAAAAAAGAAAAAATCAAAGAAGAATAATCAGCAGCTTTGAACATCTTGAGTTCAGTGAGTAGGTTTGGGGCTATCTTCCCCAAAGAGGGAAATTACCAAACATCAGAAGTGCTTAGGTCATTGAAGTGTGGAGATTTTCACATGAAAGGGTTTGGATTTGGGCTTTGCTCTCTGACTGTCACCATTTCACTGTGCCTACTCTCTTTCATCATTGCCCTGTCCTTTTCTTCCCTTCTTGGGCTCATGCTTTGAGCTCTGGTCTTTTCACTATTAAAGTCACCAAGAGTTTTGCCAGTAATTTCTATAAGCATAAGATCAAACTCTCAATTTTCTTTCATACTCTTAAGTTTCACAATTGTTTCTTTCTAGGCTTCGTTCCCCAAAGCACAGGTGTTCATTCTGTGTCTCTTTTGCCTTTTTTTTTTTTTTTTTTTTTCCCCTAAAAGATAAAAAAAACTTTAAAAGTGTCAATTAATAATTTGATTTGCCAGATTTCCTCGAGCATTCTGGGAAATTCTCTTTAGGGTAGGGGTGGGGATCAAGGTAGTTTAGATTTCATCTGTCCTTGAAATAGCAAACCAATGCCTGTAGGATGTTAGTTGCCAGAAAATAAATTCAGAATACACATGCACATACTCACTCCCGCATACAAACTTTTCCAAAAGTAATTTTTGGTATTCATGTTTAAAAATAATTAAATAATTTCTGGTTGCTCCTATCTAAGCCCTGTGAACAATGTATGCAGTTAAAGCTGCTAAATTAAACCTTCCTGACTCCATAATGCTGGTACATCAAGCAGATGTGTTCCGGAGTACTACCCACTGCCTAGATATCTCCTGAATAGCTGCACATAAAGAGAGAACATTCATATAACACTGTCTATAAATATAGCAACCAGAATACACTCCAGAGATGTTGTGAGGGCTCCAAAGTTAAGTTTAGTTTGAGGTTTTGAGCTCAAATCAGAGCTTAAACTGATGTTATAATGATTGAGTACACTTTCCAGATTTAACATCCTCACAACCCTATTTAATTTCCTGTAATATTTTTAGCTCACATGAAAAGATGTTCTCCCTATTCATCAAAAATTATTTTAAACCTGACAGGAGGAAAATGAAGTTACGGATGTCTGCTTCCTTTATTTAGTACTTTTCACTTACATCCTGTGCTCTCATATCAGTTTCTGACATCAGTTCCAGAAACCAGGGAGCAGAGCTGGTCAGTAAAATTGTAGGAAGGGTAGGAAGATAGAATAAGGAAACAGATGTGCATCTTGGACCTGAAGTTATACTGAGCAAGTTTGGTGATGCTACTAAATTGGAAGGAGCTGTTGACCCCCTTGAGGGCAGAGAGACCTCAGTGAATCAGAGACATGAGCAATCACCAACCAAATGAACCTCTTTGGCAAGGGCAGGTTCTGGATTCTGCACCTTGGACAAAGCACCCCTGGTTGTGTGGACAGACTGGAGAATGGAGAGGCTGGAAAGCAGTGCTGGGGGGAGGGACCTGGGGGTTCTGGTTGACAGAAAGTTGAATGTGAGTCAGCAGTGCCCTGGCAGCCAGGAGAGACACCCCTGTTCAGGGTGACATCAAATACAGCACGGCCAGCCAGGCGAGGCAGGGGATTGTCCTACTCTGCTCCGCACTGGGACAGCCTCACTTCAACTCCTGTGTGCTGTTTTAGTCACTACAATAAAAAAATAACATATTAAGCTATTAGAGAACATCCAGAGGAGGCCTTGATGTGATGAAGGGTCTTAAGGTGAAGCCATAAAAGATGCAGCTGAGGTCACTTGGATTGTTCCACCTGGAGCAGAGGAGACTGAGGGGAGACCTCATTGCAGTTACAACTTCCTCATGAGGGGAAAAGGAGAGGCAGGCAGTGATCACTTCTGTCTGGGGACCAGTGACAGGACCCAAGGGAATGGCCTGAAGCTGTGTCAGAAGAGGTTTAGGTTGGATATTAGGAAAAGGTTCTTCACCCAGAGGATGGTTGGGCACTGGAACAGGCTCCTGAGGGCAGTGGTCACAGCCCCAAGCCTGAGAGAGTTCAAGAAGCACTTGGACAATGCTCTCAGGCACATGGAGTGACTCCTGGGGTGTCCTGTGCAGGGCCAGGAGCTGGATTCTGTGATGCTGATGGGTCCCTTCCAACTCAGCATATTCTATGATTCTCTGATCTTTCTGGATTTATTTCAATGGTCTTCCACTGCATGTGCAGGAGTTACAGCCCCTTCTGCACTTCTGACCCTTCACAGTCAGGCTTCAGGATATGAAGATGGGGTCCTTTGTTTCATTGCAAAGGCTAAAAGTGCCAACAGCTTCAGTCACATGCAATTACATAAAGTTAAGTATTTTCTGCAGGTGATATCAGAGACAATCTACTTATGCACTGCAAGCACCAGAACAATGACAGTTACCTCTACAGTGAGCCCCAAGCATTGAAAAAAGAAAAAGGCTCATCCTGAAGGCCAAGTGTTTCAAGCGTGAGACACTAATTATTTCCTGCTAAAAAAAAATAACTCCCAGATTAGCCTAAGAAATAGACGATTCCTTATGTTCTAGGAAAAAGAAAAGAAAATATCCAGGCCTAAGCCAATGCTTGATGCCAGAGTAAAATGAAGAGATATCCCTCCCTGATGCCAAATCTGGTGCTTGGCTTAAATCGGACTATGGAAGTAAGATGTAAGAAGTGTCTCATCTTGTGCATGAAAGGCTTTCTGGATTTTATCTCACTTCTGCTCAAGCTGTCATTACTTTCCTTAAATGGTGGCCTTTGTATATGTACTGCTTCTAGGAAACAAAAAATACAAATATACTGGTTTCAGTGGGATGTAGAAATACCTAAGCCTTCTATAAGTAGGCTATAATGATAATGGGAGCAGATTAGCTGTGAAAACATAGGATTTTGTGCCTTCATATTAATTAATCACTTCTTAGTATGAAAAACTAACCCATTCCACTTCAGCTACATTTGTCTTAATGCCCTTGATAGACTCATTAATTCTGACACTCTCATACTAAAACTGTACAATCAAGTTAGAGGTATTAACAAGTATCTGTAATAGTATGGCTTGCTATTTTACCAGATCTAGTTCTCCAGCTTTAAGGTAAAGCTTTAATGGTGTATGTATACAAACTTGTTCTCAGGGACCACAGTTAATTTATTTTTTACTCACTGGAATTGAAATCCCATCACAGAGTATCTAGAGGAATGTCAGTGTAAATTTGACAGCTGAGTGAAGACTGGGCAATAGATTCACTTGGCCTCAACTCCCCCTAAACTCAGTATTGCCAAGGTGATGAGATCCAGCCCACAAGGCTGAGGGTAGGGTAGAGTTAAGGTTTTTGAATTTTCCAGTTTAGTATTTCAAGTTTTCTCAGTTTCTATTGGGCACCAAACAGTGACAGAGAAAATCTTGTCATCTTGCAGGTGGAGTGGATGAAGGAGAGAGGAGAACCTGAGAGGGCAGGCAGAAGCATATAAACCACACCAATGCATGCTGACTCTAAAATAGGAACTGGTAGCTCCAAAAAGCATAGTGATATGTTTCATGTATACCTACAAAGTAATTTTTTATGTGCGAATCCTAGAAAATTAATCTATGCTTTATTTGTTCCCAGATGAATGGAGGTAATTATGGAAATTCATGCATGCAAAAAATGTCTGGTCTGATGCACTGCTACCTTATCAATTAGAAGCATTGTGTGACTCCAATCTAGCTAACTTGCTGTACCATAAAAGCAAGTGGAGAGGAGCCAATAACCCCTGAATTCAATCTAGTTTTAGCTGTAATTTCTTGTTTCTTCTTTATCATCTGACTCATGAAGTTTGGATCTGTGGGCCATCAACTGACTGATTAGGATTGCTGCTAAATTAGCCGATGAAGTCATTGCTGGACCTAATGGTTGCAATTTAAACCCTGCTTTTGAGCAGATAATGGAAAGGTTAATGCTGTAATAAAGGATGAAGAGACAGAGATGTGCAATTTATTCCCTGCTCTGTAAACTAGGGTACTAATAAAAAACTGCTGGAAATAAATAATCAGATTTAAACAAACAAAGAAATAAATAAAACATAAAAACCAAAACTACTGCCACAAGGTGAGAAAACATTTCTATATGACTGTGTCCTCCAACATAAAGAACTTCAACATGTTAATTAATTACATAAAGAATAAAACTGACGTGAGTTTAAGCAGTGGAGCAAGGTTGAACGACGCAACAGAATGCACAAAATGACAAATGCATTACTAATTTCTATTGTACAGGTTCAGGGGAAAAGTTGCTCCTGATTTTGTGCACAGTGTGACATTTTTTTGCATAAAGACAGTGACTCAAAATTCCTGGCAAAACAATATTTGTGTTTGAAACGTTTCACACACTTTTGTGTTTTTCTGTCCTGTGAAGAAAAGAACTTAATAATCCATGCTAGAAGAAGGAGCACAAGTTCCCTCAAGAGTCTGAAGAGGGAAATATTTCTTATCTTGCCCCATAACTCTAGTAATGATGTGTGCAGAACTTAATTACATGCTTTCTATTGTGGACATGTTGAGTCATTTGTGTTAGATAAACAGCATCCACAGCCACATTACATCTGTTCTATGTACACCTAAAGCAGGCACCTTGAGATGTATCTAATAACCTTACAAGCAAGCTGATTACAACCATGTGCTTTTTTTTTAAAATGCCACAGTGACCAAAATAGTGCCAGTAATTTAATGTGAAGCATTCACCATGAAACCCTTTCAAATTTTGTTCTTGTGAGTAGTTAGCTTTATCATTAGACTCACCACAGCATCCCCAGAATTCTAATGGCTCAAAAACTAGTAGTTACCAGGTTTTATAATTTTACTGGCATTTCTGTATACTTGGGTTTTGGGTTTTTTTTTCTAGCTATAACTCTCCTTCACAGGAGAAACTAGGTGTTTTTTCCTTTGGAAACTCTTACTTTTATAGTTGGCTTGCCTGTGGAAAAACAATAGAAGTCATCCACAACTGAGTATAAAAATGGTTACGGGAGGTATTTCTGAGAACAACTCATTATTAATTTTGGCTCCCCAGGTGAACTGCTTGGCTCTTTAATTTCCTGGTTAAAAAAAAAAAAATGGACTATTTTGAGTACAGGCTGGAATTCTGAAACATTTTGGGACTACTGCTGCTGTTAAATAATAGAACAGTCATGAGCATCTTGATCAAGACTACTCAGAAAGTGCCTCTGAAACAGTTAGAACCTATGAGATAAATATTTAACCAGTGTTGAGAACAACTTCAAGCCACATTTTAGCAAATAAAATGTATAGCCAGTGCTGTAGATAGCCAGGGCTAAGATCCTTATTTAATCACAGAATTGAGGTCTGAGTCAGTAAGTATTTCACCCAGGAAAGGGTTACAGCCTAGTGCTCACTAATGTTTTCTGTAGCCACGTGGCAAGTGTAGCTCCCTATCCCTGGACATGTCCTGGTGGGACATAAAGGGAGAAAAACCTGAGTTTTCACACCCTTTTGATACCTGTGTCAACCATCATGGTTGTCTGGGAGGTCAATAAAAACCTAGGCCTGAAATTCATCCCTCTGCAACTGTCTTAATTTTACAGATAAAGGGAAAAGTTCTATGTGTCTGATGCAAACCTTCCCCCTCACCCCAGTATTCAGAACTGGCAGAGGCACTGCAAGCTGTGAGCAGAACACCAGTATTGTTACTTTCTGCTCCAGACTTTCTGTATCTGTTAACCTGCATGAGACGAGATTCAAAGCATGATTTGGATATTCAATTCAGGCACTCAAATCTCTGTGTGTGGGCAGATGATTTAAGTGTTTGCTGTCCCACTAATGTAGCTGGTACTTGTTGGAGTCTGGAATTATGAGAAATATTTCTTTGTATGTTTAAGAGATTTTAAGATCTCTGACAAACAGTGTTTTTAACATTTGTTCATGGAAAATGGGCCTTTAGGCTCTGGAATGAAGCAGAGTTTTCAAGAGTGTGTATTAGATAGTAGAATAGTGTGCAGTTTTATCACAGGGTGAGAATTTTAGATATATGGGGTTTTTAGGATGGCAGACAGGTGAAGGCAAAATGGAGGAACTGCATGGCTTTTGGGCTTTCTTCTTCCTCATCTGCTCCATCTTCTGCAGTGAAGTGGCACATTATGGTTGGTTTAGAATAGAGTCTAACTTTCTAACATGGATAATAGTTATTGGAGAAGTATTATAAATAATGATTACTAGGATTGCAGTATAAATGTCCACGCCACCTTGAGGGCGGGAGTATTGGGGATTTGGGGATTTGGAATTTGGGGATTCAGGGTTTTGTGCCTTGGACTGGCCAGCAGAAAGAGCTCTGCTAGTCAGGAACAGAATGTAATGATAAGAAATAATAAACTATGAAGAAAACATAAGAAGAGACAACTCATGACCTATTCTTCAATCTCTGGCTGGAGGAAAAAGACTTTTACAATTCTCGAGGTCACAGGAAAACGGCCGATCAGCAGAGTCACACAAAAATACTTCTTATAAACCCAAGAGGTACTGCCTGTGGAGCTGAGGGCTATTCAGCTCACTGAGTGAGCTTTACTGGCTGTCTGACTGGCCAGATCTGTCATGCTATACCTGAAAATGGATTTAACTCTCTGTCCTTATTGATTTATTATGCTGAAATTCCAGACACTCTCTGCACTGATACCACAAGAGAAGAAAGTGGCAAAGCTTGAATTAAGAATAGGAATTCCTGTTCCCATGGATGTCAAATAAGAATAGGAAAGTTGTGTCAAGACTGTTTCACTGTGCCCAGTATTCCTCTGTTACAGATAACATGCCTACTGTAAAACCCGGAGACATAGCAAGATTCATGGGGTTTGAGGATACAAATGTTAGTCCTAACAGAGTTTCTTAGCACAGGCTTAACTGCTTTGCTAGATTGTATTCTGCATGCAGGACTTCTCATTACTGCATTTTTTTCTATTATTCTAAATGTGCTTTACATATGCTAAAGTCTCTGCCATTTCAATTTACTTATTCAACTCAATAGATTTCTTTCTTCAAATAAAAACAAAAATATCTCCTTCCATATTGCCATTTTTCCCTAATGGTTTGATAGAATTGTCATTGTTTGAATCTGTCAGGTTAAACAGGGATAATGCAATCTGAGACATTAACAAATCAGCTGAGCAAAAGGGCCATCATACAGCGTGTTGAGAAGCATTGTTGCAGACGCTGGTGAACCATTTCAGGACTTAAATTGGACAAGTCTGGAAAAGACTGATAACCTCCTCCAAAGACTTCAGCCATCAAATGAAATATTACATGCTTACAGATGATCATTCTGAATTTTGAATGCTGATTAATTGTTTATGGTAATGCAAACCAGCAGAAATACTTTAAAACAGCATCAGATTTACATAGGTACAAATGCTGTGTGCTAATGAAACTGTTCTGTTGTGTAGATCGGAGTCCTATGACTCCAAAGAGCTTATCCAAGGTTCACCTCCAGTGAGGTTGTGATTCATTTGCCATGCTAACACAACTCATCATTTGTTAATGAATGTGAACTGGAGATGAGAAAGGAGCACAAATGACTTATCTGCACCCCACACTTCAGCTGTTGCTGTTTTGGCCTTAACGCTCCATGAGCACCATGGGTCTGCAGCTGCAGACCCTTCAATGCTCTCTCCTATGGAGATGCAGGTCTTTCAGGAATTCCACATAACACAGCCTTTGTAAACACCTTTGCTGAAACACTTAAAAATTATTGACATAGTCCTATCAGTTTAAAGGCAAGATGTTGAGAAAAACACTGTTATAAAAGGATTTGCCTTTAAACAACTGATCATCCCTCTCACATTTCCATCCAGACCACATATCTTGTCATGCATTAAACCTTCAAGGCAGCAGCTGACATTTTAGGGTCAAAATCCACTTTTTGTCCCTCTTTTATCTTCCCAACAAATAGATATAAAAAAATTTCCCAGTGTTCATATAGAAAGAGGAGAGGAGAAGAGAGGAGAGGAGAGGAGAGGAGAGGAGAGGAGAGGAGAG